>JADLZN010007605.1:0-24642 GCA_018155175.1 Sinocyclocheilus anophthalmus | reverse complement strand
ACCCTTTTCATAATTTTTGCAGGACCTTGCCATCTTGGGGCTAACTTGGCCATGAAAAAATCTGCAGCGCGAGATAGAGGGTGAGTGAGGATCCAAACCAGATCTCCTTCCACAAAGGACTCAGGCTTCCTACGTTTATTGTAGTACCTGCCTTGTCTCTCTTGGGCTTGGCTGGTCTTCTCCCTCACTTGGTCAAGAAGAGCTTTTTGTCTTTCCACAGTGCTGTAGGCCCCATGGTCGGGATTGGGAGGTTTGTGGATCAATCGCTCAAGTGGACCCTTTAGCTTGCGTCCTAATGCAATCTCAGCTGGAGTGAGACCAGTACTTTCTTGCCATGCTGAATTAATGGCATACCGGAATTCTGGTATCCACTTGTCCCAATCACGGTGGTTGTCACGAACGTATGATGATATCATTGTTTCATTGTTTTTAAGGTCCTGTTGATCCTCTCAGTTAAGTTGGTCTGTGGATGATATGCTGTACTGAGTTTTTGAACTACCCCCCATCGCTTGCAGGTATCATTGAGTAACTGGGCAGTGAACTGAGGGCCGCGGTCTGAGACCAGGTATGCTGGGGCTCCCCATCGAGTGAACATTTCTTTCGTCAGAATGTTGGTTATTAGGTGAGTTTTTGCAGACCATAGAGCAAAGAGTTCTACCCACTTGCTGCAATAATCCACAAAGACTAATAAGAATTCATTGGATCTGGAAATTCTTAGGAAAGGACCCATCAGGTCTACTCCAAGCATATGACCAGGCTCCACTACTGGGATTGACTGCAGCAGTCCAGATACCTTTGAGATTCTTGGTTTGTAGGCTTGACACGTCTTACACTGGGTGCAAAAACTCCAAACGTCTTTACGAATCTCAGGCCAATAGACATTGTCAAGTAGTCTTCTTAAGGTTTTCATTCTTCCCAAATGTCCACTCAGTGGGTTCGAATGAGCAAAATGCAAAAATGTTTCCCTAAGTGATACAGGTATGACTAGTTGATGAGTGTATCTTTGGTGGTTGTCAGGCACACTGCGAAACAGGTAGTCATTCTGTATTATGTAAGCGATGCGGTTGGAATCTGTGGTAGGTTGTTTAGCTAACTCCCATAGATCCTGCAAAGAAGAATCAAGCTTTTGGGCTTTCTCAATTTCATCCCAACTGACAGGCAAATTAGGGTCTGGTTTTGTAGGTTGACATAGGGCAATGTGGCTTACCACCTCTTGCACAGTTACTCCTCTAGATAGGGCATCGGGCACCACATTACATGATCCCTTCCGGTACTTTACCACAAAGCTGAAACCCTGCAGTCGTAAAGCCCACCTGGTCAAGCGTGAGGATGGTTTAGGGTGATTAAATACCCAAGTCAGTGCAGAATGGTCTGTGAGTACTTCAAAGTTCCTTCCCTCCAAGTACTGCCTCCACTTTTCCACAGCCCACACTACTGCAAGACATTCCTTCTCTGCGGTAGAGTATGACTTCTCTGCTCCATGCAGAAGTCGCGAAGCGTAGGCAATGACATGTTCCGCCCCATCAAAATCCTGTGTCAATACAGCTCCTAATCCTATATCGCTGGCATCCGTTTGTACTCTGAAATCCTTGAAGTCAGGAGGCATTAAAACTGGTGCTCGTTGTAGGGCGTACTTAAGATCATCAAAAGCACTTTGACATTCAACTGTCCAATTCCAAGTTGCATTCTTAGCCTTTAGTGCGTATAAAGGGGCTGCTCGCTCGGAGAAGTGGAAGATGAAACGGTGATACCAACTTGCAAGACCTAAAAACCTCTGTACCTCTTTGAGATTATTGGGTACAGGGAACTCCTGAACAGCCTTGACTTTAGAAGCTTCGGTACGGACCCCTTCTTCAGAAACAACATGTCCTAGATATGTGATGTTTTTTTGCAGCATAGAACATTTCTTGAGGTTGAGTGTCAATCCTGAAACTTCCAGGCTTGCAAAGAGTTGCTTAAGATGTTGAAAATGGTCTTGGACCGTTTTAGAATAGATCACTATGTCATCAAGGTATACAAAGCAGAACTTCCCTACGTAGTCTCTCAGAATGTTGTTCATAAGCCTTTGAAAGGTTGCAGCAGCGTTTTTGAGGCCAAAGGGAAGACGAACAAATTCATACTGGGCATTTTTGGTGACAAAAGCGGTCTTTTGGATACTGCCCTCATCCATTCCTACCTGCCAGTATCCAGACTTAAGGTCTAATGTGCTGAATATGGTCGCTCCATACAAGGACTCTAGGATATCTTGAATCTGTGGCATTGGAAATCCATCCAGAGGAGTCTTGGAGTTCAGTGCTCGATAATCAACACAAAAGCGGGTACTGCCATCTTTCTTGGGTACTAAAACGACTGGTGCTGCCCAAGGGGAAACAGAAGGTCTTATGATGTTTTTGTCCAGCATGCTTGCTATCTCCTCATCAATGAACTTCTGTCTGTTGACAGAAACAGGATATGCTTTTCTACGCACAGGAAACTCATCGATAGTATTGATCCGATGGCGAATCAAGTTGGTTTGTCCCAAAGTGCCAGTGCATACAGTTGGCCAGTCATGCATCAGTCCTTCTAACTGACGTTTCTGTGCTTTAGAAGCATCAGCTTGATCCACTAACTCCTTTATGGTGGTTAGAGTAGTAGAAGCCGTTGGCACTAAAGGTAGTGCAAGGTGCAAACTGACTGTTGGTGAAGGTGAAGAAGTTGTGAAATAGTGGACTACATCACATTCTTCAGGCAATGAATATGTGGAATTTCTAAAATCAACGACGATCCCTGATGTCCTCAGAAACTCAAGTCCTAATACAACTGAAAAGGCCAAGTCGCAGTCTCTCATCACATAAACTCTTAGAGGATAGTTGTGGCCATGAATAGTACCCCGCCAAACTATCTTCCCCAAGGCTGACTGTACATAACCGTTAGCAAGGGAAAATGACTGTCCTCTGCTTGACTGCAAAGCTTCATGATTCGACTTCAACTGTTGCCAGCACGACTCCCGCACTAATGAATAAGTGCTCCCAGTATCCAGGATTGCTTGATATTGACGGCCTTTGATGGTTATGGGCAACGTTAATGTTGTTAAGGGCTCTCCGCTGTTCTCTGAACAAACAGCTATGTGTGGATTGGACTGTCGTCCTTTTGTGAATTTTCCAGTTTCAGTAGGCTTTGAGTTTTGATCCTGGTGCCTCTGCCTCCAGAAGGCTCTCTCTTCACTGATATCTCTTTCTATAAGGGTTCCTACCCATACCACATCATCTACCGTAGTTACAGTACCTCTTAAAATACTACAATTCTTGGATTGCAGTTTCTGAGAGTTGCTTGGAGGATCTCACGTTCCGTCATGGAAGGCTTCAACCTCAAACATAAGGCTCGGTACTGATATGTAAACGTCCTGATGCTTTCGTCAACTCTTTGTTTCCTTTCTCTGATCCTTCTTTCCACTTCAACCTCGTGATCATCAGACAAAAAGGATTGAAGAAAAACAGACTTAAATTGTGACCACGTTCTTACCTTCTTCTTTTCTGCTACCCACCAGTCTTTAGCTGTATGTGTTAACACAGAAGGAAGCATGGATAAGATATCAGAGTCATTCAAAGGTTGTATAGCCAGATATTCATCACATCGCTCCAAGTACGTAATGGGATCTTCTCCATCTAAACTTCCAAATCTTGGAAACTCTATTTTGATGGGGGTCTTATAATGTACAGGTCGAACGGAACTGTAGTCTGGTATGGTGTGGCTGAAATGTGGAGTAGAAGTAGCTCCCCCAGAAGACTGAATCAGGGACCTCAGCTGGCCATCTCTCCGTTTCAGGCAATCCATAATTGCTCGTCCCAACTCCTGAACCTTAGTTTCCAAAGTGTCTTTAACTTGGTTGCATTCATCCTTCAACTTGGTGGACAATGAGTGCTCAAGCTGCTGTATCTCTGTGTGACGATCTTGGTGCTGTTTTCCCATATGCTGCAGCTGACATTCGATGGCAGTCATCCTATTACTTTGCTCCTGCAACTGGCGTTGAATATCCTTAAAACGAACATCAGATGAAGTTTCTAACCCCTCGACTCTACATTCTACTTTATGCATCCTTGAAGCCATAATCATCGTTAATAAGCTTTCATCTTCCTCGTTTGGAGGAGGAGGAGGTAACAGAGAGTCATCAAAATCACACTCTTGTTCCACATTTTCAGGCTCATTTTCCAGATACAAGCTACTGAGAGAATGAATAAGGTCTCGGATTGGCTCACGATGAGTAGTGAAAGGTTCTGAAGAGTAGTCTGGGATTAAAGGATCCTCACCCTCTGTATCTTTCTGGAAGATGGCCATTTTGTAACTAATGGATCTTTGGAAATAACTCTCTCTTTAAAGCCTAAAGTTGACTGTAATGTTATGCTTTTTCAAAATATGTCCCTACATAAACGATCAATAAAACAACATGACTCACAGAAAGTAGAATTTGTGTCTCTCGTCAAAATTCAGTTAGATTATCCTTTTCCTTCTCTGGTCCCTGTTCGGGCGCCATAATTTATGTAACACCTAACTTTTTGATGCTACATAAAGATTGAGGGACCACAGAGACTGATTAATTTCAGTGAGCCATGTGTATTAAAGACATACTGTGAGACACACATTCATATCAACAAGTCCAAACATTAGCATATAGAGTCTTCCAGAGTTGAGGAAACATCAATTAAGTCCACCAAGTCCATCAGCTCATAGATATGACCATAAGTAGCACTTTGTCACAGTGAAATCAGTCTTTAAAGTGGAAAATATGAGACCAGCAGTCCTTAAATGAAGCAAGGAAGAATCGGAACCAGCAAACAATTCATCCGTTTGTTGATCATAGAATAAGATGAGTAGATGTTTGGATGAAGACAGTTAGCCCCTTTTTGTCTAGGTCCTGTTTATACCTGTGCTGTTTCCTCTCTCATACAAGAACCCTCTGCATTTAAACAAACATACAATCAACACATGTTTAGTATTAACCCCTAACAGAAAGCATATTTACAAACTCTACATACATACAAAACAACGCCTTACTTACATTTGAGAGCAAGAACAAATTGTTCCTCAAATCAGGGCACCAACAAAGGACAGCAAAGGTGAAGACATTCCATGTGCTTAGCACACTACTTCCTGCCTAATGCTACTTCTTTACCCCCTTTTAGGCAAATGAGCAACTCAGAATACAGAGCGCCCCCTAATGATTGGTATAGCTATAACATGCGAAGAACTACTGGGAACAAATGTGACAGTCACTGTATCAACTAATATTGAGGTGTTGCAGAACGCGGAACAAACTCGGGAAGTTAACGGAGGACAACGGTCCGAGACAATGCTTCAGGAAGTCCGTAGAAAGGAAGACCGGTTCGAGGAGTTAGTACCTCTGCTGTTTCAAAGGCTGTGGGGAGTTTACTTAGGGGTATGAGACGGCATGCCTTGGAGAAACGATCAATGACTGTTAGGATGGTGGTATAGTTCCTTGAGCTGGGGAGATCAGTGACAAAGTCTATAGCTATGTGTGACCATGGCCGTTGGGGAACAGGAAGTGGCTGAAGAAGACCTGCTGGGCGCTGGTGGGAAGATTGAGATGTTACAAATGGTACACTGATGAACAAAATTAATGGTATCCACTTGGAGAGTGGGCCACCAGAACTGGTTGGAGATGAGTTGAATGGTGGCTGTGATTCCGGGGTGACCTGCGCTGGGGGAGTTATGGACCCATTGCATCACATGATGATGAAGGCTCATGGGAACATAGGTGCGATCGGGGAACATTCTGGTGGAGGAGGTTCACTGATCTGGGCCTCTGCAATTTCTGTCATAATGTCCCATTGAATAGGAGCGAGAATGAGGTTAGAGGGAATTATGGGTTCCTTGGAAGGAGGGATCTGATCTTCCTCGAACTGCCCGGAGAGCGCATCAGCTTTAGAATTCTTTGATCCAGGACAATAGGTTACCTTGAAATTGAAACGTGTGAAAAAGAGAGACCATCTAGCCTGCCGTGGATTGAGTCGTTTGGCCGCTCTGAGGTACTCGAGGTTGAGATGATCAGTCAGAACAACAAAGGGAAGTTTGGCCCCCTCCAACCAGTGACGCCATTCCTCCAAGGCTGCCTTTATGGCTAGAAGTTCTCGATCTCCCACATCATAGTTTTGTTCCGTCGAGTTGAGTTTCCGAGAGTAGTAGGCACAGGGAAAGAGTTTGGAAGGATTACCCTGCCGCTGAGAGAGTATAGCACCGATGCCCGTGTTGGAAGCATCCACCTCCACGAAGAACTCTACCTCAGGGTCAGGATCGTGAAGAATGGGCGCGGAGGTGAAGCATTCCTTTAGCTGTTGAAATGCCCTGGTGGCAGATGGTGACCAAAGTAGACGTCGCTTATTTCCCTTTAGCATGGAGGTGAGAGGTGCTGCAATGGTGCTGAAGTCCCGAATGAAACGTCTATAGAAGTTAGCAAAGCCCAAGAAGCGCTGTAGTTCCTTTACCGTCGTCGGTTGAGGCCAGTTGAGCACAGACTGTACCTTCCTGTCATCCATAGCTACCCCCTCAGCGCTAATGATGTAACCAAGAAAAGAGGTAACTGTCTGGTGGAACTCACATTTCTCCATCTTGGCATATAGCTGGTTGTCAATGAGCCTCCCTCTTTCTTTTTGACAAAGAAGAAACTAGCTGATGCAGGTGAGGTGGATGGTCTAATGAACCCCTTTGACAGCACCTCCTCAATATATGCCTTCATGGCCTCAGATTCTGGCTGCGATAGTGGGAAAACTCTACCTATAGAGGGGTTTGATCCTGGAAGAAGATCGATCGCACAGTCACTGAGTCGGTGAGGAGGAAGTTGCAAGGCTTTGGTCTTACTGAAAGCGTCAGCGAGGTCCTGGTACTCAGAGGGTATTCTCGGAACCGGGGAATCATCTGATATCTGGGCTGGTCGGGGAGATGAGGGCATTAGGCTGGTGAGTAAACAATTCCGTTGTCAGGAGTCAGACCACTGTAGAATCTGCTTAGTGGTCCATGAGTGGTCCATGAGATCTTTTTCGCTGCTGGGTTGTGTCTTTCTAGCCAGGGCAGACCAAGGATGATGGGATTCAGAGGAGAGTCAATAGCAAAGAGTCGGATGGTTTCGGTGTGAAGCATGCCAGTTTGCAGACACAGGTCCTGGGTTATGAATTTGATCTGTCCCGTGCCCAGAGGACGTCCATCTAAGGCTGCCACTGCCACCCGGGATTCACATGGAACAAGAGGGAAGTTATGAGTATTGGCAAACCCTATGTCAATGAAATTCCCCGCAGCCCCCGAATCTATCAATGCTACGGTCTCAGTGCACTTATCATTAAACGTTAGAACAATGGGAACTACTAAACAGTTAATGGAATCAGGAGTGGCACTCACCGTAGTGTAACTTCGAGCAGATGGTCGGGTGGGACAGGAAGCTCTCATATGGCCGGATAGACCGCAGTAGAGACAGAGACGATTCCGCATTCTTCTTTCTCGTTCCGCATCGGTGAGGCGAGTGAAACCAATCTGCATGGGTTCCGATTCAATGGGAGCTGTGGCCGCTGGAGGATACACGGGAAATGAACGATAAGGGCGGCGTGCCCGCATCAGGTTATCTATGCGGATGGAGAGCTCAATGAATTGTTCGAGGGACCTCCCCTCATCACGGCAGACAAGCTCTGACTGTAGCTCGTCCGTGAGTCCCTTGTGATACAGCAGTTTAAGTGGTTCATCCTCCCATCCTGCCTGTGCCGCTAGAGTGCGGAATGAGAGAGCATAATCCGCAGCCGTGCTTCGTCCCTGTCACAGAGCGAGTAACTCTTCGCCCGGCTCCTCTCCGCCCGCTGAATGCTCGAATACCTCGCGAAATCGTCTCAGGAAACAGTCAAATGATGGGAATGACAGCCGTCTCCCCTCCCAAGCAGCAGTGGCCCAGTCACAAGCGATAGTCCAGTTAACAGGGAGAGCAAAACAAAATGAAACCCGACTATCTGTCGGTGGGTGTAGAACTGCGCGTTGTTGACTATACAAACATAGCAGCACTTGTACATAAAAGGCACTTACACTTTCGTAATCTCGATGCGGGCCCCCAGCTCGATATATCTGTAAGCTGGTGTAAAGTATCGGGAAAAGCCAGACGTGGGCTGGTCGACGAGTGACTGGGACTGGAAACAGTTTGTGACGGAACGGATGGAGGAATGTTGGGCTCAGGCATGGTGACGCGAAGGGCTTGTAGCGCCCTCACCATCTCCTCGGTGAGCGAGGTGAGTCGTTGCAGCTGTTGCTGATGAGACGCTAACATGGAGGCCTGGGCAGAAACCTCGGTGGTTAGTTGATAAATCGCTGCTGGTTCCGTGTGAGGCGAAGTCTTCTGTAATGTTGAGTCAGAGGCATGCGGATCCATTAGCAGCTTTTATTAGAATAACAGGCAGAGTAAAACAGGCAGTATTCAGTCAACAGTGTCACGTACAGCAGGGGTAATCCAAGAGAATAAACAGTGGCAAAGCGAGGGTCGAGGCAGGCGGCAGAGAATCAAAGTAGTAAGAACAGTCCGAGGTAATACACAAAAGACGACAAGATAGAGGATAAACGCTCAGAAATGTAGCCGGGGCAATACAAGACTTCGCAAACATAGAGAGACTGGGAGCTGCTTAAATAGGGAAGCTAAGGGGGAACACCTGTGCCCCAGGTACGGGGTGTCTGGGAAATGTAGTCCATGAACGTTAGTACTCGGGAGAGGGTGCCCTCCGGAGGCCGTCGGAGAGAGCCACAGAGGCCCGATTTGTGACAGTTAGTGACGTTGGTTTGAATCTGATGTGTGACTTTGACTAAACCAAATTATGGTTTTGTCAAACCTGCCAATGGTGAGTACATTTCATAGTATATAAATCTATACGTTCAGGGGCATTTTTTTAAAACTTGGATATTAGTGACAAGCAGCATTTGCAGTATTTTGAAGAGCAAATTAAATGAGTTACCAGTCCAGTGGCTGAAAACGTTTGCATAATACTGCTGTAATACATCTGTAGGAATTAGTCACATATGTGGAATATTTCTCATATTAATACACCAAAACTAAAATATGACCAACAAAATCCCAAAGTGTTGTTTATTTATGTCACTCAGCATCACATATGACATGCGCCAGTATCCATCTCTTAGTGGAACTGTACCTGTCACAAATATTCCACATACGTGACTGTAATTCTTACAGATTTACTTCTGTATTATGCAGCAGTATTATGCAAACATTTCCAGTCACTGGCGAGTTACTAGTTTCATTTACTCTCCAAAGTGGTTTCTACTCACATTGGCACTGGATGAGTTTTACATTTGAACCCTGCATGTACATGTACAGAAGTTAGAGTAAAATAGTTATGTATACAGTTTGTTAACTTTTACTTCCTGTGTGATATAATAAGAACACCTGTGTTCATGTGAGATTGACAGGGCCTGGGTCTGTCAGGGGAATGCTGTCTTCTCTGATCCTCTCAGCAGATGTTTGCTGCCTTCTAGCCTAACATTTTCCCAACATACCAGGGAGCAAAGCCACGGCATCAGTGACTTAACACGCTGAAGATTACGACTGACCACACACATCTGCTGTTTTTACACTCATCAGACAAGCGCACATGATGAGCGGCCATGTGCACAAGAGCTTTTACCGAGCCCAACAAAATGCCCACAGGATGAGTCGTGAGTCAAATGCATTCTTGTTCACTGGATCATCTCAAATGTGCCCTGTATTAAAAATGGGAAATGGTGCGGTTTAATTCTGTGGCTATTAAAGAGACATTTCATGCAAAAATTAACATCTGTCATCATTTATTCGCCCTCATATGTAAGCTTCTCTCTGCCACGGATTAAAAAAATAAAAAAAGGTATTTGTGAGTTTGACTTTTCTTCATAGAATTGTGAGTTTATATCTCGCAGTCTGTTTATATCTCACAATTCTGCATTTATATCTTGCAATTATGAATTGTGAGATATAAACAGACTGCAAGATATAAACTCACAATTCTATGAAGAAAAGTCAGTGTGAGGTAAAAATTCGCGATTGAAAGATAAAAGATGTAAACTCGGAATTGTGTGAAAGAAAGTCAGAATTTTGAGTTTAGATTTGCAAGTCAGAACGGTATATCGTGAAATTGTGACTTTTTTTTGAAACTGCAAAAAAAAAGGAATTGTTGTGAGATAAAGTTGCAATAATTATTATTGTATTTTACTCATTTCCTCCTTTTAAAGATTAGGTACCTAGAATTATTAGTCTAAATTAGTACCTAATTTATTATTTTATTCTGTGGGGTGGTAACTGGGCTTCACCAACCTCATGAAGTTCCAAGACCCTGACTGACCTTTCTTCTGTGGAGCACAAAACAAGAAGTATTTTTATTTTAATTTTTGCCACCGATAGCCTTGTGGGCAGTGCACCAACATACAGCGCTGTTGTGCTACTATGTGAATTACCGAGTTGAGTCGGTAGTGGACCCTCCGATCCCGATCCCACCACCCGCCTCTCTCACTTCGATTCCTGTCATTAATTCAACTTGTCCTATCCAAATAACACGTCCTCAATGCCTTAAAAAAAATGAAGTCTTTTTTGTCAGTGAGGCCCTAAATACCACTATCCATTGGACCCATGGACTTCCATTGTAACCCAATTTTTCTTAAAAATAACGGTCCAAAGGGGCGGTTGTCACAGTGGATGCAATGGTGAAGACCCACCCCACCCCCCCACCCCCCCGGGTTCAGTAAACAGTTCTTAAAAGAACCTTATTGTGTAGAACATTTTAATAATCTAAACAACTTTTTTTCCACAATAAAGAATGTTTTGTGGAATAGAAAGGTTCTGTGGATGTTAAAGTTGCTTCATCGAGCCATAAATGCTAAAAAGGATATTTAAGGCCTTGATTTTTAAGGCCAAAAAAAAGCTAAATATTTTAAAAATATCTTCTGTCCCTTTAAGGCTCCAGAATTTCATTCTACTCTGAAATGTTTCTTTAACTCATTATTTCAATCCCTAAAGCTGACATACATACATACATACAAGTCAATCTGTCGCTTGGGAGTTGTCACCTGCAAACGTGAGCAATAGCTCCTTCAGCCCCGAGCCACTTCTCCCCACACTATTATTCTCCTCCAGGTTTAAGTGATCTTTGTCAGCTTCTCGTCATTGGTTTTTATTTGTGTGGGAGCTTGTAGCCCCGTCAGAAAAATGTGAAAATGGAGAAACAACTCGGATGAGTCAGATCTCGCGCTTTCTGTCTGCCTTTCACACTCTCATACGCCTTCTCTCACTTGAGTCTGGTGTACAAACCTACTGTGAAGTTTCTGAACAGCAGGGTAGCGGTCTGGTTATCTAAACAAAGACACACAGCCTTGAGCCCAGCGCCGTACTAAAAAGTGAGCGGGAAATGGCTGCTGGATAATGTTGTTGGTTCTGTTTGGCTTTCAGAGCGATAAACCGAGCAGTAACCACCTCAAACATCGCCGCTGAAAACAGATGGTTTTTGATACCATGCATCCACTACTATCCCAGCATGAGCCGCGGACTCCAGCATCGGAATCTGCTTTGCAGTCACAACTAATTACTCGCTTTAATCTGGGCTGAGTGGAGACTCTATGTGTTTTAACCCTCTGGGGTCCGAGGGTGTTTCGGGCCCTGGAGAAGTTTTGACATGCCATGACATTTTTTTCAGTATCTTAAAAACATTTGATGGGGGAGAAACAACGTTTATGCGTGCTAGTGAAAAAACTACAAATTTTAAAAGTCACTGAAATAGGCCATAAACACAATTAGAACATTTGATCACAAAGCTTTGAGAAACTGATCTGGAAGTCTAGAGTTTTTAGCTGTCTAAATTGTAGAAGAGAAAATCATGCTTACAGTTACAGCAAAGAAAACAATATATTATTTTAAATTTCTAAACCACTTTTTTGTGTAGAAAATGGTATGGCGAGTAGGCATGACTGATCAGAATAATGCGTGATTACACACTGAGAAGACAAAGGCGAATCTGAGCCGTCAGGTGGGCTGAGCTGAGAGGGAATTGCTACAGAAAGAATGTGAGTGCAAAAAGAAATGTAATATCTATTTTGTTGTAGTTTATTTAGAATACATTAACAAATCACATAAAATAAATCCTGGGAGTGTGTGCGATCACCTGTCTTAGCTGTGGTCCAGGTTTTGGCAGGAAGGAATCCCATTTAAATGACCAAGTGGGCTCCTTTGCGTGTGGCCTCGCTTTGAACAGGTCTTTTTGCCACTGTTTTCTACATCCATGAAATAAAAAAGCACAGCACACTTAAAAAAAAGGTGCTTCAAAAGGTCGTCAAGCGATGCATTGAAGAAACCATTTTGGTGCCCAAAGGAAAACTTCAGTCAACGGCTTTAAGAACCATCTCTTTCTGCGTTTTTGTAATCTGGAAGAAACTGATTTCGCCCAAAGAAACTTGTGTGACAACAGAAAGGCTTCAGATGTTAAGGTTTTTTGATGGACCCATTTAGACAAACAGGTTCTTACTATGGCATCGGTTGAAGCACTGTATTTTAAGAGTGCATACTGTTTACACAAACTACATTATTAACATTATTATGATGCTCACTGATACTAGTACTAATTTATCGAAACAAAGAACACAATTATCACATAGCAAAAATAGTGTACAATACAGCAAATAAATCAAATGAAAGTAACATATGTAAAATAGTGAATGCACACAAAATTCTGAATGGAGTTGAAAACTGAACAAGCATCCCCTTACTGTGAGAGATGCAAGTGAAGGCAAGAGTGGTGTATTCGGTCCTAAAATAAATTTAATAAACAATTGTAAGCATTTTTTCCCAAAGTACCTTAGTGTAGTATGCATACTTCATGAGAAAACAAAATGCCAATTCTTACATTTTAACAATATCAACCACAAATAATATTACCACAAATTCTAGGAATAATAACATTACAATTACTATACTGTGCACTTCCTCAGTATGATTTTCCAGCCAACTCAAAACTGAACGACACGTGTGTGCAATTATGCGAGTGATGCAGCCACAGTCCTAAACGAAAATGTAAATAGTTGTTAGCAATTACCAGAAGATGCATAGCTGATAAATAATTGCATCAATGATAAGAAAGGACGCGCGTATATGTCTGTCAATGCATCACTTATTTACAGCTTACTTTACACATCAGACGATCGCGAACGCCAATAACCGAGTATAAAACATTCAACATATTAACATTACAACTCGCATTACTTTTATACCGTTGCTGTCTATTTTATAGAACATATACGTTGAGAACCTGGCATTGTGAGACATATATGCAGTTGAAAAAAAAATTTTTGTTGAAAAAATGAATCTTCATAATGTTCCACTTGATTGTACATTTAGTCAGGAATCATGGTTTGGAAAAAGTGACTAGTAAAATATGTACAAGTTATGTACACAATAGCAATTAATGCAAGTAGGCAAATAAAAAAGACTTACTATATCCTCCACTGAAGATCACAGCCGGCGCGTTCTATGAGGAAAAATCAAAGCTTATTCATCTCAGCGCATCCTTCTTCCAGAAGCGAAAGTAGCAGAGAGGAACTTTAGAAAACGCCGCTGCTGTGTTTGCTGTGATGTGGGCATTTACATGCTGGCGTCTCACGTGAACTATTGTAATAACAAAAGTGTGATTGGCACGTCGGGTGGTCACAATAGCGATAATGAAGGCGATGGCCAAGACTTGACATCGCTGTTAGGTTTGCAAACTGATACGTTGTCACATAATATTTGTTTCAAACAGATATGAGTGGTGAATGAGATGGCTAAAAGCACACCCTGTATATTTTCTTTATTTTGCAAAAGCACAATGTTTTGTTGATATTGTGAGTGTACACAAATAAAAGTAGACCCTTTACAGATTTAAATGCTGTATTACTCTTATATGTACGATCAAGTATGAAGGAGCATTTTAGTTCTTTTCGCTGTCAACATTCAAATCTGCAAAAAGTTCCGCCGCCGGAACTGTCGACCCCAGGAGGTTAAATCCGACAGCTCTCACGCTAATGTGCAAATCACAGAGCTGATGAGCCTCAGAGGACAGCACTTAAGTGATTTAAAATACTGAGTAATCCACTTCATGTTTTTACAGAGTGTGCGAGCGTAGATGGAGTTTTGGTGAGGGTTAAATTCAGTCAAACCAAGTTCAAGTACAAGTAGTTGTTGTAAGAGCCACCCATAGCAAAGATGAAACGCAAATGATGTCTCTTCAACATCTCAATTGTTTCTACTATAAAGCTAGATAGCGACAATGAAGGTTTTTCACCCCAAACAGTCGCAAAAAGTAATCTTCAGGAGGGGCATGGGAAGATGTTTTCGGTTGGGGGTGCTTTGTGTGTCCGTGTTGGGTGAAGGGGTGGGGGGGGGGGGGGGGGGCATGGGGGGGGCTGGTCCCTTAAGTACGTGCCTCGTGCTGGGGCTGGTGTTGTTTGGATGCTGATTTTGGAAAGTTTTTGCTGGGATGGGCATTTAAAAAATTTGCTTTGCGCCATTATCTCGTAGTATTAAATTTAATCTTGTTTCGCATTCTGTACAGTTCATGTCTGAAACCACAGCGTCACGTGTTCATGAGGATTAGACTAATCATCCCATAAAGAAAACATCACAAGTAAAATTAATCAATGGTTATCAAGATAAACATGGGTTTATTATAGCCCACATACAATTTACATTTCAGAGATCATTAAAAATAAATTATTAAATGCTAAAACTGAAAAATGTAAATGAACAAACATGGCGTTGCATTTGCAATCATGTGAAAACAGGGGGTGCTGCAGCACCCCTACTTCCCGCGTCCCTGGTCATCTTAGTAAAATACGCAAATATTGGTAGTCTGCTGTTTCATTTTGGATTGTAAACTGATTTTTGGGTGTTGGTGTTTTTAGCTGATTAGCATAGTTTCTTTAGTGAATTAGGTGCTGAAACAACAGTGACAGTGTATGCAAATAAATAACTCCCCCTGAGACATTTACTGGAGTCTCCTTCTTCTCAGATGTTTCTCTTGAGCAAAATACTGTCTTTTCTAGAGTTTTCAGAATGTTTCCCTGCAATGCCACAAACTCTGCTCTAATTTGCAGAGATGCCAAAGTCAATCATTTGATTTCAGAGCGTTTCTTCCTGTATCAAATTAGCTGGACAATGCTATCCAGATTAAAGTGGATAGCTCTGAACCTTTACCTGATGTCAACAGTTGTCTCATTTGTTGATATTTGGTTTTATTTTAATTTCTAGTTTGGGTCAGTAATTTAATGTCTTTGAAAGACATAGCTTATTCTCACAATACTGCATTTATTTGATGAAAAATACAGAAAAAAACAGTAATATTATGAAATATTATTCCAATTTAAAATAACTTTTTTCTATTTTATTATATTTTAAAATGTCATTTAATCCTGTGATGGCAAAGCTGAATTTTCAGAATCATTCCTCCAGTCTTCAGTGTCACAATGATCCTTCAGAAATCATTCTAATAAAATGATTTGGTGCTCAAGAAACATTTCATATCAATGTTTAAAAACGTTGTGCCTTTTTAATATTTTTGTAGAAAAGTGATACGTAATTTTTTCAAAAGAACAGCATTATAAATGTCTTTAGTCTTTAAGGGTGTAGCGAATCATCTCATGGGGCGAAATATGAATAATTAATTTGAACTAGTATTAATTATAAATATTTAGATCCTCTGTAGTTATTTACTTGACCTCTTAGGGTCAACTGTTTGTCAATTCTAAGAACGTTAATTTCCTGGTTAAGGGAAATAACTTTATTACTGTACAATTCTATAAGCTTGTAACGTAAATCTGCATGATTATTGACTCCGGTTATGAGCAAACAATGAACACGTCAAGTGTGATACAAGTAAGGTTTTATTACTACATAAACACATTAAGCTGGTCTAACATACACATACAAACACACACACACAGTGGGGATAGGAAAGGGTTTCAACGGTTTAACTCAGCATAGAAAGAGGGATAAAGAATGGATTTTATGGAACACTTTGCATGTATATTCAACATATCCAAAACCTGAGGGAAAACGTCAGATTCATAGTTCAAACAAACCTTGTAAAAAGGGGTAACTGATACTTAATGTATCAATTAATAGACTAAGTTTGATACTTGCTAGTCTCGGCGGTCTGAAAGAGATTCCTGATGCAAATCTTAAGGTTTCCAGTTGATCTTTGCTGAATTTTGGTCGATGAAAAGAACCAGTTTGAGTAAGTGTCACTTGATGAATGGAAAGGACTAGGCTGAAGAAAGGCCTGGCACAGATGCTTTTGTATCCTGAAGCGTTTTTCTCACATCTTTATCTTTGCTTCTGACCGAACCACCGACTGGGGGTTCACATGGAGTGTGGCCTTTTAAAGCATGCAGAGATTCACGCCTCTCAAGATGAGCTTGTCCAATGAGAAAGGCTGAAATTCCAAGCGGGAGGTTGGAAATACTGGGTATTTTTATGACTCTTTGTCTGTAAGCATGGTATTTTGCATATGTAATTCGCTTACATACTTAGAACATCAATATGTTGCATAGGTATCAGCATATAATATACACGCTTGTTTCGATCATAAGAAGGCGAATTCAAAGATACTAGACATGGTTAGAGTAAGGTTATATGAATGAGTGGTTTATCGTAAGCATGGATATAAATAGTCTATAATACAACAGATTAAAGACAACACAGCAATAATATACACAATGACCTGAAAGATACACTGTTCATTCAAAGAAAGGTATTCCTATGAATTAATTAGAGAAGAGTCAATTTCTACGGTTGGTTGTCCTGGGGCCAAAGAGTGGGTTATCCTACTCACATTCCTGGAGGCGTAATAAAACCAGTGATATCGTGATTAGTTGTCATGGTGACCAGAGGCCTGTTCTGCCTTTCTGGTGTTGGGTGCACTTCGGGGGAAGGGTCCATAGACCCTCGTAATTGGCCATTTGGTTAAGTGAGGGGGAGTTAGATATTATTTGTTAAATATAGCAAAAAGTTGTGTGTCTGATTGGTCCAAATGCTACAGTGTCTTTAAAGCATCCTTGCTGGATGAAAGTATTACTAACCTCAAACTTTTGAATGGATATGTTTTTTATAAACCAAAGAGATATAATTCATATCTCTTTGATCCAGCTTGTGTCATTTTGCCAACACTTTTCGCCATTTTTCCTCCGTCCCTCCATCTGTACAAACAAAAAAGGACAAACACAGTAAAATCATGACGCATTTCAAATTCTCTAACCAGCTACATTCTGCTCTCTCTGGCCTTAGTGCCCCCACAGATTGACGTACGTCCCCAGGATCAAGCAGTTGCCCAAAGACGAACCGTCACTTTTCAGTGTGGCACCCAGGGAAACCCTCCTCCTGCAGTTTTCTGGCAGAAAGAAGGGAGTCAGGTGAGTGCAACTTATTTTTTCCTACAGTATCTAATAAAAACATGTTTTGAGATCGAACAATGCAATGAAACTGTATAGTATCTGTCCCATTTTGTGTGATTTTGTGATACAGCACTAGTAGCGAACTTGAAGTTGAGGTTAGCTAACATACTAAAGCTAGCAGCAACTCCAAAACGAGGGAGTGTGTGTCATTTCCATATGAAAACATTAACATTCAAAAATGTTATGGTCAGTAAGATAATTCTTTTAAATAAGGAGCAAGGATCCATTAAGTTGAACCAAAATTCAGGTTAAAGACATTTATAATGTTACAGCAAATTTATATTTCAAATAAATGCTGAAAAAAGTGTAGGGCCTAATGTATAAAAAAATGCTATAAAAACATTGTTTAAGAAAACAATATAAAAATACAGCAGAACTGTTTTCAGCATTCACAATAATGAGCATATAAAAATGATATCTGAAGGATCATGTGACACTGGAAATGTCTGGAGAAGAAAATTATGTCTTAAATTCCGCTTACATGATATATTGTTATTCACTATATTTCTGTTTTACTGTATTTTTGATTAAATAAATGCTGCTTTGGTGACTTGACATTAAATAAATTTACCAGCCCCAAAATTTGAACAGTAATATATGATACACTATAATATTACCCTTTGAAATGTATGCAGTATATAGTCAAGTACATACTGTATAGTGTAAGTAAACAGTGCATTGTACATGATTCGAGATGCAGCTTATGAGATGGCTCAGCATTGTCCCTCAGTAATCCAATACTTCACTGTATGTCATGCGTGGGTTTAAAGAGCCTGATTGGAGATCAAAGGCAGATCTTTTCATATAAAGATGATTTATTTGCATCTCAGAGCATGATTATCAGTGACTGATTAACTTAGCCAGAGCTTGAAAACAAGCCTAGAGCCTCTCGATGATTATATTTACCCTTGTTGATTCTGATTAGTCATGTATTGCTGATTGCATTGAAGAGATGATTCAGAGCATTGGATTGCTGGAGCCGGGCCCTTCGACAAAGCAGCGTGTTTTCAGAGCCATTATGGGAAACCACTGATGAGAGTTGGGCCTCCTAAGAGGCAAAAAAGACACTTGTGAAGGAGTGAGAGGAGAACATTTGACACAGAGGAACATCAGGTGTCAGATCAGCTCCCATAGGCCAGCAAAAGCACAGCGCTCAGTGTAATGGCAGTCAGGAGCGTGTTTCCAGGCTAAAAATAGATCTCCGTCAGTGCAGGGGAGAGCTAAAGACCACTCAGCCTTGATGGCTCACAACATTTTGGAGTAATTTGGGGTGTGGTCTGTGCAATGAATTTTATAGCACATCCCCTGTGTTCACGCTTGTAAGCCATTTGCAGCTGTGTTCCAGATTATGCTGTGGCCTTTCCACCTTCATCCATTACTTGCCCATTTTAAGCCTCTTAAGAGAAGTGAATGGATTCCCCCTCACTTACTGTACGTACCCCCAGTTAACCCAACTGAAGTCCCACAAAGGAGCAAACAGCTTCACTCAGCGAATTAAACTGCCAGAAAAACACAACCAAGCGCTCAAATCAGTTGATGTGCAGTTTTGATGGAAATGAGATCTATTAATCAGCTGTTTTTCAGTGGTATTTTGGAGGCACCATATTCAATTATTTTATTTTTTAGATAGTTAAATACTTGTCTTCAACAAGGATGCATTAAATTGATCAAAAAAGTGACACTAAAGACATTTATAATGTTAACAAAAGATTTATATTTCAAATAAAAGCTGTTCCTTTGAATTTAGATTCATCAGAAACTTTCTAAAAAAAAAATGTTATCACGGTTTCCACAAAAATATAAAAAATGAGCACAACTGTTTTCAACATTAATAAGATGTTTCTTGAGAAGCAAATCAGCATAATTGAATGATTTCTGAAGGATCACTGAAGAATGGAGTAATGATGCTGAAAATCAGCTTTGCCTTACATGATTTAATTACATTTTACTATATATTCACATAGAAAACAGATATTTAAGTTGTAATTATATTTCACAATATAACTGTTTTACTGTACATTTGTTTAAATAAATGCAGCCTTGGTGAGCATAAGCCTTTTTTTTAAATATTAAAAATTCTTACCGACCCCAAACTTTTGAACAATAGTGTATAAAATGATATATGCAAATGCATTATGAGTGAACACAAATTAATAATGGACAATTATTTATTTAAAAAGTTAACATTAGCATAGATTAATAAATGCTTAGAAGTATTTTTAATTGTTAGACCATGATACCTGATGCATGAACTAATGTTAATGAATTGAATCATTAAATTATTAAATGAATTATTGAATTATTGTTATAGTATGGATATATTGTACATCACTGTTATTGTAAAGCTTTACATTTGTACGTGACCATTTTTCAGCCTATCTGTAAAATTAAATTAAACAGGTTGCTTTTATTATTGTACCTTTACACATTTGAGAGCATTTCATTGTAACTATTAGAGTATACCTACTTAGTTCATCAAACCCTTTTACTTCAACAAGGACAATCCTATTTTCCATGGCCGTGTGGACCTTGTAAAACAGACTTTCAGTCTCTCTGAATACTGCGTAATTTGCCCACAGTGTGGTGTGAACTCAAGAGTCTGTCCTCTGTCGTAGATGCTGCTTTTCCCTGGCCAACCTCCTTCCCAGTCGGGCCGTTATTCTGTGTCCATGAGCGGAGAGCTGTCCATCTCTGATGTTCACTCTGAGGACTCCGGCTACTATATCTGCCAGGCGATCAGTGTGGCAGGAAGTGTCCTCGCCAAGGCTCTGCTGGAAGTGAAAACTGGTGAGTATCTGGGATTACAGTTCATCCCACCCAGTAAATGGCATCTCTGGAGATAATTGTGAAGAAAACCCCTAGTATTAACAAACCGCCTGAGTGCGAGCACAGTGTACTTCATTTTAATGTGCGTTCCTTAAGTCATGAAGCTGATTTTAATTAATGGTGCTTGCTGAGGGATTACTATAAGTGAAGTGTACATGAACACACTTCATTTTAAAACTTTGCAGCATCTCCTTTTTTAATAAACTGGTTGACTTCGTTAATTCAGGGTCCCTGCAGGTCCTTAAAAGTCTTAAATTTTATATTTAAGTCTTAAATATCATAAAAGGGATAGCAAATGTATAATTGTAATTTAAGAGGTTTTAAATTTGGGGTGAATACCGTAATTGTGAAATGATTTAATTAAAGGCAATGATGTAATTAAATAAATTGTGAGCGCTGCAAATGCGATACAAATGCGCTTGTTTGTAACTGAAAGTCCTGCATTATGCATAAACATTTTTTTCTGAATATTAACTGTAACTGGTATTTAATTAAATGTAACACTCTTGTGGCTTCTCTCTGGCCTGCCCTGTCACCATACAAAAATACATTTTTAACAGATTTGATATATAGGTTGTATCAGCACAATAATCTTTTAATTGCCTTTCTTTAATATCATCATATCATCAAATCCAATATGGATCGACTCTAATTTACATATTGATGTCTTGAGTATTTTAAACTTACAAAAACCCTGTTTGCTGTTGAATATGTGCCATACACGTTTTATTTTGAGATTGTATGGGTTTGTTTGGTATGGACATGCGGTAATCTTTTTATTTCTGAAGGTCTTAAAGTCTTTAAAAAGTCTTCAAATTCTGCAGATACCCTGAAATAACTAGTCTTCTAGTCAACCATCCTGACCCATCACCGCAATTCCAGAATATCTTCACCTTTTGTGCCGTTGTGTTCTCAAAGTGTGATTAACTCTGACTGCCTGTTGCACTTCCGTAGCTGTACAAGTAAGTCGGGCTGATCTTTGGATGCCAGAAGCACTGTTAGACAACTGGACAGATGCAAACACACACTCCTCACGAACACACTCTGCTGTTTATCCTCCAGGCCCATCAGATCTCGTCCCACCAATTATCCGACAGGGCCCAGCCAACCAGATGCTCGCTTTAGGCTCCAGCGCCCTACTCCAGTGCCATGTGATGGGCAGGCCAATCCCCAGTGTCAGGTGGGAGAAGGATGGGCAAAGCGTTCTGAGCGATGACATTCACATAAGCCTAATGGAAAACGGCACTTTACACATCAGCGGCTTGAAGGTATTTGACAGACGCTTCAGACAAAGATGTGAATTGTTTGCTTTGATTAGGGCTGTGAAAAGCGAAAGCTCCCTGGACAGAGAGCCTCTGAGAAAACATTTCAAACTAAGTGAGATGTTCACTAGCACACCTGAAATAATGGTGTCCACTTGAGCGTTTCTTACTCGAGGCAGGGTTTCCATCAACGCATGCAAAACACATTTAGCCACGTAATGTTCATAAATCAATAACCAACAGATCTGATCGCTCAGAGGAGCTCTGCGTACATTTATCTCAAATGTAATTACGCACACAAAATTACACTGATAAAGTGGAAGTGACACTAATCTGGAGTTTCCTTCCAAGTTTGGAGAAAAGAGAAAGATTTGTTTTAACTGATTTTGTCATTCCTTCATCAAGTTGGTTCAGTGGAAAAATAGCTCAAGACGTAAAGCTCTGAGTGTAATACATCTAAACTACCAGCCAAATCTGTCATGTCATGATATAGTGTTTGACATAACAGATATATTAGCCTATCAAATAAAGATGTAGGACTGAAATAATTAATTTGCTAATATAACTCTGTGGAGCTGGTAAAGCAGCCTATCATATATCTTATATCGTAACATAACATATCAGAATCATTGTTATGTGCCAGAATTCAATTCCTGAAATGAAGTAGTAAAAATTATAATGTTATATGTTATATGTTATGTTATGTTATGCTATGTTATATGTTATGCTATGTTATGTTATGTTATATGTTATTTTAACTATTTTATATACACACATACACATTTTCTGATATTAATTATCAATATTAGTTGTGTTTAATATTAACTGCATTTTATTTGATAAATTAACTTTCATTTTATGGACTGCAATGGATAAATGCTCAATTTCCCAGAATTTAGTCCAAATTTAGTCCAAATGAAAAAAATAAATAATACATTTTAAAAAATGTAAATTCAAAAAATTTAAATTCATACTGAAAGCGAACCAGTTTTAAATGCAGAATTTAAACCCTGATATAACATTCAAAAGAAGTTGTCATTCAAAAATTCGTTTAAGTAACTTGAGAGAAGCCGCTGTGTATTGTACTGCTTTTAATTGCTTCAGATTTCAAGAACATTCCAGTATGAATGCCATCTGTGGTACAAGGTTTGACAGATTGCACTGCGGTATGCAGAATATAAAACAGCCGTTGAGAATGTCAAAAGTGATCTTAGAGAAGTTCAAACAGTCACAACCTCTAACTAACTGAAAACAAATTGAAATGACTGATCGGCTGAAACAATACATTTGATCCGCATCATTTGGAGAGAAAGAGAAAAGCACACAACTACTTCAGAAACATTGCATGCTAGCAATTATCTTTGTCATCTTTCAGAAATGATTTTGTCTTCTCTGTTGCTAGGAGACCGACTCAGGGACGTACACCTGTGTCGCATCCAGTTCCACTGGTGAGACGAGTTGGAGTGGGACCGTGACAGTGAAAGGTAGCATTCAAGCATTCTTCTCTGTAACACAGCTCTCTATAAGACTTTGAAAAGTCTGACACTTCAACAAACACGTTGTACTGATGATTTCAATGTGCAGTCAAATGTCCTTGGACAAGAATGCACCCTTGACGCAGTCACATTTGACTCTGTATCTTATGATTAGTGACTGGAACGTCCTCCATCCCGCGGGTCTCGCAGTCCCTGCAGCTGCCTGGTCCTCCTCAGAAGCCCATGGTGACAGATGTGACCTCAAATAGTGTCACTCTCACTTGGCAGCCCAACCCACACGAGGGCGGAGCTGCTGTCACTTCCTATATCATCGAGGCTTTCAGGTTTGTATGTCTCCATTAACACAAAATTACTACTTTTTAAAAAACTTTTCTTTCAATTAAATGGTTGGAAACACTTTACAACAAGGTTCCATTTGATAACATTTTATTAGTTAACATGAACTAATAATGAAAAATACTTAAAGCATTTATTCATCTTAGTTAATGTTGATGTAAATTCACACAGTTACATGTAGTATTAAAATAAAACTTTGTATAATAGTAATAGACAGGGAGCTGAATTACAATAATCACAAGCATGCCTGGGAAAATAGGCAAACAAGGCCTTCTGACGACAAAAAGCTAACAAAAATAGAAACATTTGACAATATGTGTATCACTGTGAGTGTTATTTAGCTAAATCGGCCTTAAGAGGTGGCAATACTTTTTAGGTGGATAAACTCGAATATGTCATTCCTGGGTGTGTTTTCCTCAGTGTAAAAACAACCACTTTATGCACATCATGAGAAAGAAAGTTATAAGGGTTACCCCGCGCCGTGGCGATTGCTCCTTTAGCTCTATATGTAATGCATTTACTTACACTTTCCGCGTCAGACCTCCCATTTTCCATTCAGAGGTTTTATTGGCCCCCTGGCTTTGCTGTTCGGGGCATTTTTTTCACATTTGGGTTTGTGTGTGTATTTCCCCTACCCTCCCCCTTTTTCTCTTTCTTCTTTTCTCCTTGGCTGGTTCCGGTTTTCCTCCCCCCCCCCCTCCCCTTTCTCTCTTTCTCTTTGGTCTCCTCTTTTTCCTTCCCCTCTCCTCCTTCTTCTCTGTTCCCCCCCCCTCTTACTTTTCCCCCCTCGCCCCCTTCTTGCTCTTTTTCCTTCTTTCCTTTTTCCCCCTTTTCTTTTTCCCTTCTCCCCCCCCCTCTTTCCTTCTTCCTTTTTCTTTCCTTTACTTTTCTTTTTCTTTCCCCTCCCCTTTCCTCTCATTCTCCTTCCCCGCCCCCTTGTTTTTCGGTTGCTGGATGATCTCCCCCTTCTTCGTCTTCCCTCTTTTTCCCTTTCTTTCTTCTTCTCCTTCCCCCCCTCCCCTTGTTCCCTCCCTCCTTCCCTCCCCTCTTCTTCTTTGGTTCTTTCTTTTTTTTTTCCCCTTCTTTCGTTCCTTTCTCTCTTCCCCCCCCCCTTCTTCCCTCCCCCCTCTCTTCTTCTTCCCTCTCGCCCTCCCTCTTTCCCCTCCTTTTCTTTTTTTTTTGTTTTCCCCCCCTTCTTTGTCCCCCTTTTTTTCCTCTTTTTTTTTTTTTTTTCCCCTTCTCTTTCTCCC